>CM076669.1:6163282-6195287 GCA_038496675.1 Rachycentron canadum | reverse complement strand
TATATATATATATATATATATATATATATATATATATATATATAGTATACTTGCACACAGATACCCCATTACAGGTGGGGGGTGGTTGGGGAAACTGGAGGGAAACCAGAGACCAGTGGTTGCCTAGCAACCAGAGAGCGGAGGGAAGTTGCTGCTAGGGGTGATGTGTTAAAAATGATGTCCAACAGGGACCAATAGGACGACTTGTTTCATTGCTGAGGAAATAGGCAGCCAATGAGAGCAGGCCGTTAATAAGCCCGCCTACATGGAGACAGATATATCTCCATTAATAGCATGAGAACTGTAACTATGACTGGAAGCACAGGGTGTGTGCGCGTGTGTGTGTGCATGCATGCTGTGAAATATTGCAAGATCAAGGTTGAAACAAGATCTCTCAAAGCTCAACCCTTCCACAGACCCACTTGTGCGCGCACACACACACACACACACACNTTTGTTTGTGCTATAAGTTAGTGGGTTAGTACTTTTCAGTGTTAAAAGGCACAAGCATAGAAAAAGAAAAAAAAATGGTGGTAAAGGAGTAGAGGGGGGATGGAAAGCTTCAAGAAAGAGATAAAGAAAAAGGAAAAAGGAGCAATTAATAAGAGCATGAACATGGAAAGTGAATTAAAAAACTAAGGCCCAGAGGAGTGAATGAAAAAGAGAGCTGAGAACAGATCGAAGAGATAAATAAATTAAAAAACTAAGGGGAACGTCTGCAGCAACTCTTCACTTTTGATAAATGATGGAAAATGATTCATGGAGTCATGAAGTTGCAAACTAATAACCATATATATATATATATATATATATATATATATATATATATCTACTATCATCACAGTACTTTTAAACAAGTGCAGCACAACATTAATACGGTAATTTGGTCACTGATTTGACAGTGCTGTTTGTTAATCTTTTTAGAATTGTTTTATTGATTAAAATAAAAAATATTAAAATGATATTCCTCAAGGATAATTACAGTCCCTTACTGAATCCACAAATTTGATTTTGTGTGAAGGAAAAGTGGATTAAACCAGATGGTTAAAGACAGATGATCTGCACGACCTGGGTCCTATCTTGAGAAGTATTCCCACTGCTGCAATACCCTTGAGCAAGACATAAAAAAGCCCCAGCCCCAGCCCCAGCCCCACTGCAACTGTACAGTGGAAATATACACAGACCTCCTGCAGAGTTAGCAACTCTAGAGTAACTAAAGCCATGACATTTCAGTTTTATCTCCAAGTAGCACAAAGGAAAGTTCCTGCAAGTGTTTTTCTGTGTCTCCATACAACACCTCAGTTTACATACTCACACACAATCTGCTCTCAGCTAGCAATAATCACTCAGTGCTGTAGTTTGTTGATTAAAAGTGAGATGAATCAGTTTTCTTTTAATGGACTTTACATGGAAGCCCACTGCTGATGGAGCACCAGGCTGTGGAAGACATATGACATAACTTTTTTTTTTTTTTTTTACAACAGATTACTCATGAGGAAACATCCTATGGCTCAGTGTGACTGTGTGTGTTTTGGCAGCAGCAGGCATGGCAGTGGGCGATGTTTAAGCATGGATTTTCTCAGAGTGGTTTCTCATGGTAGCATGTGTTCTCAGAGAGGCCGCGTTCACATGTTGATCATCAGGAAACATATGGTTTCATTTTCAAGTGTGGTAGCAACATATATACATGGAAGTACCAAAGCGAGGTGAATACACACTCACAGAAACACAGAAAGACATTTGTGGAAACACATAAAGCAGGTGAGCAACCTCCTGACCTTTCACCTTTGACTTAGTTCACACAGTTTACAGGTTCCCAGAATCTTGACACACATGAAAACAATATAACACATTTAAAACAGAAATACTACAGTCCCAATGTGCACCATCCTTCCAATTACTCTCCTGATTTTATGCTGCCTCTTTCATCTCCTTTAAGAGAACAAAGGGGACTTAAAAAGGGGAGGACAACATGGGAAGAGGGGGGTAGTATAACCCTCAGTCCTCCCGTTGGTGGAAAAGAAAACATTCCTGGGATGAATGTGTAGCACAGGGGGACATACATGACCTACAGCCACCCACTCACACATACAGTACACACAGAGTAAACCTTGAATTGACTAGTCCAGAGGCCCCATGCAGAAGAAGCCCAGAGGTTATGTGCTGGTTCCCAAACACACACACACACACACACACACAACACATCTGCTCTACGTCAATAGGACCCACAGGCTGCATGATGCAACTGTCCCTCACAAAGACACAGTCAGACAACAAAAACAGTCTTTTTTTAACCCAGCTCTGCTCTTTGCGAAAGATTTGAGCATCCTTGAACCACCAGTAAGAGTTTTTCAAAATGATCATTACTGCTGAGCTCACTTAATTTGCCCACATCAAGGCCAAAAGGAGGAAGGCGTTCAGGAAAACTAACCTTACTACTTACTACTCCGGGACCTGCCATTAACTTCTGCCTTGGACCATGGTATAAATAATGACTTTCAACAATGTTGCACCTGTTGCTCCTGCTGTCCTTGGACAGCTTAATCAATTTATTTTTCTAAAACCCAGACAGACCCTCGATTTAATGTTTTCGGGATGGAAAATGATTAGGCTGTTCCACAACCTGCACAAAGGCTCAGCCACTCAAATCTCTCTAATCATTTTCAGTTTGTTTCAGTTCAGTACAGGTAACAATCACCATGGGACTCCATCATCCTTTAAAGCGATGTGATGATCCCAGCTGTCAGCAAAAATAGGTCAAGGGGAAAACTTATGCTTTGTATCTGAGAGGTGGACAGTCTACTTGTATCATCTCTGTGTTAAAGGATAAAATTTACAGGCACTGGCCTCCAGAAGCGAATGGGCCATTCTAATATCTTTAAGTACAGACCGACTGAAGCATCAGTATATCAGTCAGTCTGATTGGGAGAAAGAGAGCCGTCACCAAACAGCACCTCAGTCATCAAAACATGCATTTGGCCCTGCAAGCAGAGAGCAAACCTTTGGTAAACAAGCAATCTTTCACTATAAATCACTGTCTCACTGTCTCTCACAAAAACACACACATCAACGTGCACACACACTATGTATAATCATCCTCTCCACGCAGACAGCCTGCACCTCTCTCAAACACTCACATGCTCCCACAATAAACAAAAACAGCTGTGAATGCAAACTACTGGGACCAATTAGGCAGTAAACAGTGGTCTGGAACTGGTTTACCACCAACTAATAACATCCACTCATCTCAAGTAAAACTCTATTGGCTTCAGTGTTCAACTGGCCCACCTACACACTTCCACTATCTCTCCTCTGTCCTCATCCCTTTTTCTTTACACTCTCACGACCTTTCACACTCATTACTACTCACTCCTCCACCCTTTCCACACTCACATATCGCTATTTGTCACCTCATGCCCAAAGGTGAGGACAAATGTGTTTCTCTCTCTCTCTCTGTGTCTCATGTAAAAAAATAAAATAAAATAAAATAGCATAAAGACTGTGCTCCCCTGGAGTCAACCAATAAAACTAAGCTGCACACATAGACGCAGATATACACACACATACTCGACCTCTGACACGAGTAATGGTGTGCGTGGCCAGAGTAATATCATTGAGAAAGGGGTAATGTGCAGCCAATGGCTTGCTGCTGTAAGTCTCGATGATGGGTGTGAGCATGTGTGAGGCTCAGTATATCACACTGACTAACGTATGCAGGCGCTGCTTTCTCCTGCAGAAAAGACAGAGGGAAAATATGGAGCTTAGGCATCATAAACAAACAGACACTCCATAAATCTTCTTCTCAGATTTATCACTGCAACCCAAGACAAGTGAACCCAATGACAAAAGAGCAAAGACTACTGTGCAAATACGCAGCAAACAGCATGCACAAGCACCATAATTTAAATTTATGCTAAACCAATGTTTTGCTTGATTCAGTGCTTAAGCGAAAACAAATACCGCACCTTTAAGAATGTCAAACAGAGTGGCCTTGCTGGAGCCTGGTCTGTCACAGACAAGCCAGGCTTGTTTACATGAGTGCTGTAATCTTAGTATTTTCACCAGTGTTTATTTTACAGCTTGAAGATGGAAAGATGACAGAAACTTTCGATGACATGCAAGATAAAACCAGTCATCGCCAAAGTGTTGATAAACAAGGCTCAAAGGGAGATATAAGAAAAGGATATACAAGAAAGGTGATCAGTCTAATTATATCATTCAAAAATGTAAATGTAAATGCATCTGTATGAACTAAATTTCAAGCCTAACCAGATGGAATCTTTAATCATAATTTTCAAAAGTATTTAGCGCTTACAAAGGCTTAATTAACAAATACACTCACTGAAATAAAGGATTGCAGGCTGTATTTCTCAATAAATATATAAACATTTATATACATACATATCCACAGAGGTTTTTCGATACTTTGTTGGAATAGCACATTTTCAGTATATTATACGCACAGCAACAACATCTTTGTAAAGCCACTATTTTGCCTTAGATTCTACATTATAAAGAAATCCACTGATCCCTAAAAAAAAAAAAAAAAAAAAAGACCAAACTGTGACAGAGCGCCAGCTTGTCTCTTTGCAGATGTCGGTGGAATGTAAGACACATCCTCTCTGCCGGATTCTTATTTGAACACCACACCAAATACTGACAAAACAGCATTAGACCGCTGGCTATTCTTTGACTGGAAAATGATGCCTTAAAAGCTAACAAGTTTCACCTCCTACACAGAAGCAGCAGAGAGAGGCTGCTTCTCCTGGGTTTGCTGAGGTGAATCTAAGAATTGTAACAAATCATTAAATAAAATAGATCCAGAAAACACAGATTGAATATTTTGCAGTGTACTGCAACCTGTGAAAGTCTAAAACTCTGTGACAGTAGCTCTTCAGATAGATAGACAGACACACACACACACACACACACACACACACACACACACACACACACACAGTGACTTCTCTGAAGTCAGCATCTATGTGCAGCATCTTCTCAATCAGCATCTTCCACTCTGTGTGTGTTCACTCTGCCTGCACAGCAGCCCGATCAGCTCTACAAATCATTGACAAGGTAAAAAAAAAATAAATAAATAAATTTGCTCGCGTTCACTTGCTGACAAACCTCTTCATTTCAAGGGCAAGGGACACCATTTATCACGGCAAGCAATTAGGCTCTAACAACTCTCAGAGGGAAATGATTTGGCTAATGGTGACATAGGAAAATGCGCTTATTAGACAGAGTAAATAACGCTCCAATAACCTGGGGGGTTCATTACTCCACTGCCATCAGGAGCAGGAATATTAAAAAAGACATCTTAGTCATTAACATTTTAGCCAACACTTTGGATTAAACACCTCGTGCCCATCTTAGCACATTGGCGAGCCGTGACATCATCAATATGCTGCCAGTAGAGATGGACAGAGAAAGAGTAAGGAGGAGAAGGTCATTTTTGCTGATGAGGAATGACAGCAGTGGCAGGCTCAGTGCTCCCAGAGCTGAGACGCTCACAGGCCTATCAGAAAGAGATCAGTGGAAACTGTAAAGGATTGGCTATATTGGATTGGATGGCAGCCAAAGAAAAAAGATGGCCAGTTTCATTCAAAGCGCCCTGAGAAGTACAACATAGAAACTCAACTTTAATTTAGTGGATGAGACCTTTCTCATGATGGAACAGTTAAAAACACAGGGAAGGTGTTTCTTTTAGCCACAAATGAGTGACTTATCATAAGTGGGAGCTCAGAAGTCATAACAATGTAAACAAAGGTTTGATTTGCATATTGTTTGTATAGTTGTCAGTATAATTATAACCCAGCCCAATATAGAGCCCAGGTCTGGTCTTGGCTCCACAGATCTGCGTGGAACCATGAAGACCTATCACAGACGGAGCAAATAGCTGTTTGTGTGTCAAAAGGCACAAGCTGTGAGATCATGGGCTCAAAATTTTAATCCCTTTTGTGTGCATGTTTTTGTACCAGAAAGTACGACAGACCAAAGCCTGCTGCCTTGAGGGAGGACACCTGAGCAGGGTGGACATCCCCAGCCTCCAGGCACCCTGAGTGATGCAGGGAGGCTGCAGTGTGGGCCTTAAGTGGAACTGAGGAGAGACACAACTCCTTTCTAATAAAATCTACAACATTAGGAGGTGTTGGCTGATGATGATACTGGAGCGTTTACCTGTTGGTTAACCCGGCAGTGCGAGGGTCCGTGGTGAATGAGGATTCGGACGATCTCCTCATCCCCCCTCCAGGCAGCCAGGTGCAGCGGGAAGCAGCCTTTGCTGTCCGCCACATTTGTGGACGCCTCAAACTGAAGCAGCTTCAGTACCACATCCCTGAGAAAGAATGAGGCAGATACAGACATAAATAGATCAACAGAGTGAGAGGGGGGTGGTGGTGGTGGTGGCGAATACTGTCATATTTCTTATAGAAGGAACTAAATCTTACTACATAATACAAGTGCTTTTGTTCCCATGGGATCATCTGATTGAACAAATTTGTGTTTGTTATTTCTCATAATCATTGCAGTGTCTGTTTGTTTGTACTTAGACTATTGCATTGACCTGAAAGCTAAAAATCAATGCACAGTGATTTTCCATGATTAACGATTGGTCTCTTGACTTTCTCTTTTGAAGCCTTGTGACCTGAACAGCAACAGGTTGGCACCTCCTCAGAGACCCTATTTAAAGCAGACTTTGCTCACTCAGGGATTTACACTCGCCTGCGGGTGAGTCAGCAGTATACCCTCCAGGTCAAGAGGCAAAGGAAATAAGGAGTTCAACTGGAATAATCAAGGACTGACAGAATGCAACTACCTCTGTGTTATTAATAGGGAGGTAGGCAGAGTACTTTATTAATCCCAAAGGGAAATTGCTGAGTATTTTCCCTCTAATAAAGTAATCCCCATTGCACAAATAGATAAAGTGACAAATCACAGAGCTGTGGTTTGTGCTCGAAATCCATTTAGTTGCTACTCAATTGTAATTTCAGTAATGCTGTTTCATATTAGCAAGCCTTCAGCTGAAGTTGTCACCTCTGTCTAAAGAGAAAAGGTGAAATGCTTCATTTGCATTTGAAATGTCAGGGGGAGAAACAGAGGAGAGAGAAGGGCAAAACCTCTCCCAGGAGCAGGGGTAAAAGCAGCACTGAGGATCCTTAATGAACTGCTTTGTTAATTTCAATAATCTATTATATTTTCACAGAATTCACTCAGGTTTAAGTGGCAGTTCAGAAACAGAATCACACTGGGAGGATCTCAGGGTCAGACAGGATAATATTCGACATCCTGGTGACTGAATTTGGCATGCGGGCATCACCAATAAGCTTTTAATGTGGCGAAAATATAATTACAATGATCTCATAAACAATTCAAACTCATCCTGAATAACAAATCTCTCAAAACAGAACTGCCTCTTGCCAAGCGTGTTTTGTCTTTATCTTAATTGCTGGTTCTCTTTTTTTACATTCCCACCTAAATGTTAAATCACTCCTCTGCAGCTTTTTGTTGCTGGCCTAATTTTCACTCTGAGGTTGCATTTTTCTCCCCTTCAGTTGATCTGAAGGAGGAAATCCACATAATTGCCCCCAAAACACAGCACTAATCCTTCAGTTCCGTCAAACTGTGATAGCAGTCGGGCTTGCAGCTAATCCACAATGTGTAACGGATTTCTCAGCAGGCCCAAGTGAAGAACAGGGTCTGCACTGCGGTCACATACAGACGCATGCACTTAAAAGATATTCAATCAATTACCGAAACACCGTGCTTTGATTTTAGTGTTTCTTGACAGGTGATTATGTTGCCAAAGAGCGCGCAATACTGTGTCATAACCCAGGAACAGAGCAGAGCCTGTTTTAAAGTGATTATATGAAAAGTGTTTGAGTGAATTTTAATTTAATTTGAAGATTACATTATTTCTAAATTCTGTGAGTTTTCATCTCATGAAAAACTCATCAGGTCAACTCAGAAATGCAGTATCACATGTCTAAACACAAGAAAATTATATTTCTATGTGAATAACTGCCATTTTGGAGTTGTTTTCAATTTATTCATATTTTTACCATAACAGTATCTCAAATAACTTGAAAACAATGTGATTGAAACCCATCAACTGGGAGCAGTTTCATGAAGGATTACATCAAATCAATGGTCAGACTCAATTGCACAATAATATCCACTTCTTGGCAATCTTGAGGGAAATTACTGGGAAATTTTAGAGGGTGGAAACACAAAAAGTAGCATTAGCATAAAATCTTAACACGGTCCAGACCTGAGAAGCTGCGGCGTCCTATTGTAGCGGGGCTCAGTTCTTCTACTAACTCAACACTGGACAAAAAAATAAAACTGACTGACGACGTCCTCACTGCTCTGTTTCCAAAAGGCTATTCCAGTTTCTAAAAACAATTTTTGTTCTTAAAATTATTAGAAAAACACAAATTATTCACGTTTTCCTACTGTTGTTGGGTGCCACTGCTCCACAGGTGTCACTAATTGCGTTACCATTGAAACATGGCTCGTTCTTTGAGCTAGCTTGGAGGCAGAATTAGCTCGCTAAATTCACCGTTAGCCTTCAAATAACTGATGTTTATTTTTTGCAAATCTGTCTAAGTTTCTAAGAGCAAAAAAATAAGACTGGTCTAGAGGTCTACAGACAAGTCTAAAATCGTTTTGTGAAGCCAGATCTGCAGCTTATAAGTGATTTAAAGAGGGTTAGCTCAATGTCAGCCTGTCTGGCCCTCAACTTTACTGTTACTGTGCAGCCACGCTGTTCACTCAGTCTTTTCCAGCTGTGATATGCAGCTGTTTACATGAGAGAAAAAGCTCTAAAACAGAAAACTAATAAATATTAATTGTGGCTGATTGTTTGGGTCATTTATCAAATAAAAACACCTATAATGTTGATGCTGTTTCCTTCTCAAATGTAAATAGTTTCTGTTTTACTCCACCTTAAATTGTTGTACATAAAATATTTGAGGATTCTATAGAGTTTATTGAGCATTTTCCATGTTGTTTAAATGAAGTAAATGCACCATTTCTTCTTAATCAACACTGAAAATAATGATTAGGTGCCAGGCTAAAACATACACACTCACATCCAAATGAAGCAACTGACTTACCTGTGTCCATTGAGTGAAGCATGATGTAAAGGTGTGTATCCTGAGCTGTCTGTGCAGTTAACATTCAGGCCTTTCCACATGCTGTGAAGAAAAAGAAACATCAAGTGAGAGTCAGGTGGAGATTGAGGCCTGTGTCCAGGTATACAGTAGTGTTGAAGTGTTGTTCGGGAAGCGCCTTTCGTATAGTGTCACACACTTTTCATCTCATAAATTTTATCTCATCAATTTCTTTGAGTTTGTTACCTCTCCATTCTGCTCTGTTACAGACCAAGGATATGACAAACTACACACATACGATTAGGCAGTTTTATCACACTGAAGAGTTTTGCTGTATTGTAACTGGGTCTAAGGTCAGAGGTATAATTTCTTATTTGCAGTTAAACCACAACAGTAAGTCTTATTTCATCATACAGGCAAATAGATAAAGTGAGTGAGGTCAACCCTTGTTCTTACAAAAGGCTGAGCATGCAAATAAAACCACACAAAATAAAATCTCATCACCACAGCCTAGGGGTGTAACAGACACATTACAACACACTCTTGTGTATACATACTTATACACATTACACACATACAGCCCAGGGTTTTTCCAGGGCTGTAATTATATGACCTCTCTTTTTCACATGAACTCCTCTGAGCGCGTCAGAGAGAAGTACTAATTAGCTGAATTCCAGTCTGAGCAGCCCTGGGCTGAAAAGCTGAATCATATAACTTCTACGAGCGACTGAATTAACTTTTTTTTCTTAAAGACAACCAAATACAGCAGCTTCTCACAAGAGCAAAGTCTCAAAATGTGTGTCTCACAGTAACTGTAACTGAAACACATTAATCTGGACTGGAGAATATTTAATTTTTTTTTTTTTCGTAATATGATCTACAAGAGTTTTTCACACACTCTATTGCATTTTTTTCTGTGTGTTTCTTTTTATCTTAGGCCCTGCAGTCTCTAAATTGCACCAACATCTATTTAATTGCCAAAACTATGCGTCTAGTCACAACCTTCACCCAAGGGCTCTCCCTTTTATTGATTTTGGAATAGAAGCATCCTGGGAAATGAATACTTAAACATCAGTAATTCATTCTAATTTCTTTAAACTGTCTATTCCTTTTATTTCACAACCTGCATTTCTTGGAGGAAATCAAGGAAGAGTTTTTCAGATGCAGCACAGCGTTGGCTGGGTTTACACAGTGGTCAGCGCACAAATAAACAATTGAACCTGAATTAAAGGCCATGCATACGCACACAGACAGTAAACACACTGTACACTAATAAATAGAACGCATCTTGTGAAGCAACAGATGATCAATATTTTATTTTATTGAAATCAATGCTGAAATAGACGTACAGCACAACAAAGCTGCTTTTTTACACAAGAAAACAAAGTATTGTGAATTAAGAGGCAAAAATCACAAATGTACATCTCACTCACACCAACAACAAATGGACAACAAAACAGAGAAAAGTACACACACCCATTCACATACAGCATATACCAGACAGAGGTCAGAGGGCAGGAGGCTGCAGACAGACAGACACAGCACAAGCTTGTTTCTATTGGGTCATCTGATTTTTTTACACACAGAGTATCAGTATGTGTGTGTGTGTGTGTCCATATTGATCGCACTGGCCTGCTGACCCCTTTCAGCGCTGACCTATACAACCAGTGGGATGGGTTGTTAAGGAGGGCAGGATGACAGAGGATGAGGGCAGAGAGAGACGGGAAAATTTGATGGAGGCAGAAATTAATGCCAGTTTCTGCTCAGCTGTCAAGCAAATGCGCATGGGTTTGATTTCCAAAGACTCACAAACATTTGCTATAAAAATTAAACATTTCCCAAGAAGCTTCTCTTGGTTTTTGCTGACAGATGAGGGCATACAGTCTGTGCCATATATAACTAAGAAATGCAATTATTCACTGGAAGAGAGCTCTGCCCACTGATACACTGTAATTTTCCACTACTTCTACTGTATGAGGATCTGAAATCTTGAATTCACATATCACTGATCAAAACCAAATTTCTACTAACAGGAAAACAGGAACAAGCATATCCATCTCTTAGATGGATTAGATACAATAGATTAATAGATGACTTCATTCACACCCTCTCATGCAATGTTTTGCTATAAATGTTCATGTGAAATTATCCTTAAATAAGATTGTCTCAGCAAAACTCAGTTTCAGTTCATTTATTCACTTCTCACATGGAAAGAATTTCCACCACAGTAATGGAACGAAATTTCTAGAAGGTGTTTTGTCACTGTTTTAACAGTGCAAGAAACCTCCTTTTAAAATGTGCATTAGTCTGTTGAAAAAGGTGAATATAAAATAAATAAGGAGAATTATCTCATCATTGGCCAAATTTGTTACTTGTCATGTGGGAAAATATACTTTTTTGCTTTCTTGTGAGACGTTAGATGAGATTTAATCAGCTTGGTGTGGAATAAAGAGTGTGAGCAGGGGCAGACAGCTAGCAATTAGCCTGGATCTGTACAAGACCCAAACAGGTGCCAACCAGTTAGTGGGCTAATGCCTCCATGTCCAGATAGACATGACAGTGGTGTCAATATTCTTAGTAAGAAAATAAAATATCATATTTGCCGGCCATTCGTCTAAATCAGGTGAACTGAAATGGCTGTATAGATAACGGGTGCATGGTTTTGTCTTGTAGAAATTTCTGTGACTGCTGCCTCACCTGTATACATCAGTGTATGTATCAGTGTAAACCATGCAAGTTCAGTAATTTAATCGTCCACATCCAGCTGCATCCAGTAAGGTTGTTTAATCAACACATGCATTTCCTTTGCTTTTCACCACATATTTCTTTTAAAGAACAATAAACAATCCCACCTTGAAACAAGCATTGAACTGCCATTGTAATATTCAAGTGACTTTTATCAAAAATGTCCCATTTCTGCTGAGTGTTTCTAATTAAATACCTAATTAATCTCATGAAACTACACAGCTTGTTTCTTACGCTCCCTTAAGCTGTTATCTAATGGCTGTTTACTGAACAAACCCATGCTTGAACACACACACACCCACACATATGTGCACCAGTGCTGTTACCTTCAAACATCTGCACACCAATTCATTAAAACTTGCTGCACAAAGAGTCTTTCATGTGAGCAGCGCTCTGCACAGCCCCAAACACAATCCACCTCTCCCACACATCCACAACTGCACTGTATTAATGCACAGCCACAGCAGTCAAACCCTGAGTCACATAACCTTCATAAAAGCTTGCACAAACAAATATATGTAGCCGCTTTGTGAGGGTCTGTGTAAAGTCTGTTCACAGTGTGTGTGAGCTTGCCTATGAAGGCCAGAGTTGAACAAGGTGTTGTGTTTATAACGCCTTTCCATTTCATAGAGCACACAATTACATATGTGTTTGTAGTGACACCGGCAGTGGGTCACTAGTAGCTGCCTTTACACTTAGCAAGCATTTTGTGAATCATTACTTTCGGGAGCAGAAATTTAAAACAAAATAGCTGTAATTCACTGTAACATTAAGCAACGGAGAACCACAGACCCTGCTTTTTAGCCTTTTGTAACTCAATCTTTAGTCACATGAACTGAACTGTGCGTATCAAGGTCACCATTCTTATCGATGTCATTTACAGCAACATAGGAGGCTTTATTTAGAAAAAAAAGCTTTGATAAACCCAAACTGTGGACAGACAGGACTCTGTCCCCATTCAGGGGCTGCATCTTTTGGAGGATAGTTTATGAAAGTGTGGTCCTTCATGGCTGTTGTAGACCTCGAAGGCCAAGGTCCGTTCTGCATAGGATTTTCACTTGTTCTCGTCTTTCTTATTGTGTCGCAAACTGCGTTTTATTTTATTTCTTTTATGGTTTGGCAGTCAAAAAATGGCTTTTTCTACTTATATTCTCACAGTTGTCCTGAAATATCACCAAAGAGCAGAGTGCCCTCAAAGCCCTCAACATTGGGCTTTATTAACCAGTTCAAAGTCACCATATGAAGTAAATAAATTCTGTCCATTTTAGCTTTAACCTCCAAAATGTACATTTTGAGATTGTACCTTTAATATAAATATATATATATATATATATATATATCTCAAGTGTTATATATATAAATAATTCCACACTTAAACTCCGTGAATCTCCCTAACAAGACCTGTTTCCTTATCACAGCTGTCCTGTCTTGCTCTATAATTTCCCACCCATAGATTTCCAGAAGTCAGCTTGCTGCTGTATCACATTTTCATTGTTGTCCGTGCTCTCACTAAGAGTATAAAGCCAACCAGCAGAGTTTAAATAGAATTAGTAGGCGACTTGAGATTAGATAATGGATAGGAGGTGCTGCTGCAGGAATGCAGACTCTAGGATTAGTCAAATATGCAGACAACGTCCTACCTAATTAACCTCAGGAGCCAGAGCAACATGAAGGAAAGCTCTGGTTAGAAAAGCTGTCTTTGAATTTGTGTGTGTGTGTGTGTGAACATGGGCAACTACTGCTACATACCTCACATTTACATTAAAGATTAATCAGCGTTTTTCTGGGTTGTTCGTTGACTTTGCCAATGCATGACGACCAGAAAGAGGCGATCAAGTGTTATTTTGCATTAGAGATGTCTGACTCAATCTTTAACAGCTAGTTTCTCTCCCCTTCAGTGTCTGACTCGCCTTCTCTCTTGCTGAGGTGAAAACACACTCTTTTTTTATTATTTAAGCGCTGAAAAGTAAAGAGGTCAAACGTCATGGATGGCCTCCCAGCAGGCAGAGCAGCACTGCCCTCTGTTTGAACCCGTCTTCAGTTACAGTCTGACACTTTCTCCTCGCTTTTACCTTACTTTACTATAGCACAGCACACTGAAGACACACTAACACCAACACATTATAATGTTGAAGCACCAAAAAAAAAAAAAAATCTTTTGTGGGTGTATCTAACAGCAAAGGTCTTCATGAGATATATTAAAACTGTAATTCAGGGTAAACAGCAGCTATTTTGTCATTAGTAACATGCATGCCAATGTGGTGGGAAGCAGAACGTCTCTGAGAAAACTGATTTGGGTTTTCACTGACGATTACCTGGGTGAAGATAAGATCTATGCTCGACATAAGACAAAAACAAGTGGACTTTGACACCTACGTTTATTTAAAAATGTTGTTGCTCATTGAATAGGTAAAATGAGTGCATTATTTTGTCATCATTTCAAAAGAGGAGCTGTAATATCTTTCAAGTGGTAAAAGCAAAACTCATTTTAGATGCAAACATTTCATTCAGTTATTGAGAATGAAAGCCTTCATTTGCTTGTCCTCATGGATATTAAAGCTGGCATCAAGTTGCAGTAAAGTTCAGGCCACTTCAAAGCAGGGCATCGTCTTCAAAGGAAAAGAAACCAAGGAACTGGAAAAAAAAAAGACCTTTGTAGTCCTGGAGTATTTTTTTTTTTTGTTTGGAGGGAAACCGTTTTCTTTTTAAGGGAAGGGGAAGTAAGTTGACTGAGTTCAACACCCTGTTGAAATGCCTGCCACCTAATGACTAAAAATATAGGTTTTTTGTTTTCCACCAAAAACAGCATAAAACAAAGACTCAAAACAGCCATTACTTGACAGGAAATCAAAAAGGGAATAACTATGAGATGAGGTGTGTTTGCTATCAGAGCAGATACCATCAGACAGGAAGTGTATTTACTTCATAACCTGTTTTGAGCAAGAACTAGAAAAGATGCCTGCTGATGAAGAGCAGTGTTGCAACAGCACACACTGATATGACCTATAGAATGATAGGAGTGAACACACACACACCCAGGTTAGATCAGCTCAACCACAGAGACAATTACAGTGTAAGGTATGTGGAAGCTCTCAAAAGACCAATTAAATTTCTGCAGCAGCAAGAAGTGAGAATCTTCTCTCTCTCTCTCTCTCTCGCTTCCTCCCTCTCTCTATTTCTCTCACTCTTCTCTTTACCATATAATCTGCAAAAAAGGACAAAATATAACAAATATATTTGCAAATACAGAGAGTTGGGGAGGGCAGAGTGTGCAGAAACAACTGAGCTTGTATGCTCATGAATGACAAACCAGGCACTTCAAAGGATGCACACACGCATACACTTTTGCATACACGTACACACTAGCATAGTCTAAGAAGGGGCTGCATTTGTGGATTTTGAATTGATACCAATATCTGTTTTCAAAAATTACATTTGATTGCGACAAACAGATTGCCTTGTTTGTTTGAACGCACAACACAAATGCAAACAAAGATATTTCAAATGTAGTTATTTAAAGTGCTCTGTGCAGGTTGTGATGGCTAGTAGAGCTCTGTAGCCCAAGCCCAATCAGAAATAGAAACAGAAATAGAAATGAAAAAATCTCCAGAACCAACGGATATCATAAAACTGTCTCTAAGTCGTACTCCTCCTCACAGGGGAACTGATCAGTGGAAAGCCCCTTTAAAGACAATGTGCACATAGTTCTGTTCTAGTTCTAAGACTTGTCTTTGAGGCCCCCCCTTCTAAATGAATGATTTAAATATGCAAATAGTTAAAAATACAACAACAACATACAATTATATTGAATTAAATTAAGAAAATCTAGGTCAAATTTGCATATATTTATATCTGTATTGAATACCAATAATAAAACAATATTGTCTGTTTATATCAGCCTTGTCACTGTATTAGTCAGGCATTATCATATCATCACAGAAATCTGACAGAAATCTCATTTTCACTTCTTATTCCCATGACATCATGAAGAAAATCCCATTCACACACAGACAGTTCATCAGGCAATCTTGCACTGCTTCCACAGAGAGAGGTGTTTCCCTCTCTCCCCTCTCACTTTCCTCACAGATGTGTCACTCTCCACTGCTCTATTTCTGCACCAATTATAGTGACGAGTAAATCCACAGTATGGTTGATACAGGGAGAAAATATCAAATGAAGTCCCAGTTTGTCAGAATAAATTGTCCCTTACGTCACATGAGCTTGTGACCATAAAACAGCTATTATTACTACACTTGGGTATTTGCTGAATATTTCGAATTATAAACAAACTGCAGATCCTTAATTGCCAATTTCGCAACACACATGAAAACAATTCATTATTTGACAGGATAGAGTTCCAGCTATTCTGTGATCTCACCCTCTCCATCAGCTTCTGGCAAATCTCTCATTTACTGAAATCATCCTTAAAAAATTGCTTCATGTGTTTTTGTATCTTCAACAAAATTGCAGCTCCCCTCTACAGAACTCATCATTAGCTATTTTGTTCATTTGAATACGTTGTACAGTGGTATCCCCCAGCACGGGAGCACGTCCAACATGCAAATTAGGTCTATTTCTGCTGAAAAACACAAACAGCGAACACACTGAATAAACAGAGCCTCCTTTTCTGGATGTCTTCATTAGGTCAATGTTCATTCCAGCTAACAATCCTCAAAATAGAGTTTTAGTTTTCAGGGAAAGACCCTATTGGCAAATTGTGTTGGACTTGTGTGGAAAACTGAATGTGGAAAGGCTACACTAGATTCAGCTGAATTGCTGAGGCCTTCACAGAGATGTGTCAGTGGCAGAGGTCTGGACAAACCAAAAACAGGTGTTTCTGTGAAACTCTGTACACATATCTTTCGAACAGTGGTTCCAAAGGACAAACCAAGGGAGCTGCAAGATTTATTCATTCCCATTGTTTTCTCTACTTTCTTTTAGCACATGAAAAACTGAAGGGATGTTTACAGTTATTAGATTTCCAAACATCTCAAAACAAATGAAAATCAAAATCCCTTGTGAAAAACCAAAGTAGCCCATCTACAGAGAATAAACGCAGCAGATGTAGCAATTACTGATTATATTGAACTTCAAGGAATAGTTTGACTGTTTCCGTTCGAAAGGTAGTGACGTGTCAAGAGTTTTAAAAAGTTTGGGAACTGTGCTTTACAACACCAAGCTGAAAGTCATAAGTTTTGACTCAGGGCCACTGACAACACAGTGTGAAATGTATAAAAATGAAACAGAGAATGCTGAAATATGGAGAGAGGCTGCTCACTGTATAAATGCATAAAAATAAATATGCAGAGCTTAAGTAAATGAATATGCAGGAAGGCCAGTCAGTCCGTGACAAATGCCCTCAAAGGAACAAACATCAGCTGACACGTTCAATAGGTGAAGAGGCCACTACTCTCATCACAGGAAGTAATTAATCTTTGGGTCAAACTGTCCTCTGGTGCACAACAGAACACAGGGGTATTTCTGTGGGGGGCAGTGGGTTAAACACACACATGTGTAGTGGATGAAAGTGAGGCTGACCCCTCTCTTTTCACACACACTCACCAATAATTAAAACAAGACACATGTAATCGATAGCTGTAGCACTCCCCGTTGGGATTTAGGGAGTCTATTGATGAAGTTTGATCATTGATCATTTGGTCTTCCTGTGGGCTCGTTACTCGGCTGGAGAGAGAAAAAGCGAAAGGAAATACACAACAAACAGATTCAGATATGGGAGAGGATGTTGAGGAAGTGCGGTGTTGTGAACATTTTGGGGCAGGTTTTGGATCTGAATCCAGGTCAGTGTGATCAGACTGGAGGAGCTGAAGTAATGAACAGGATAGTTATCCTTCTACACACTGTAGAGGAGACTAATGTTTACATTAGGCTTGGACTTGTTTATTCCTGCATCACCTTGAACTATAGTAATATAAGCAAGCTAGAGAATTTAAATGTCCACTGTCCCTGTAGGGAACACTGTTTACACCCAAATGCCCCTGACCTTTGACCTCACTCATGAGCCATCATGTCACTTGACCAGGATGAAAGGATGTAGGGCAGGAAGGATGAAAGATGAGAGGCAGAAAGAGAAAATAAATCCAACGCTACAAAATTCTTACCACACAGAACAACAGAAGAGGAGGAGAGGAAAAAAAAGAAAAAAAAAAGATAAAGTTACAGGGTTAGACAACCAGATGATACTAGCATCTGAAGACAGCTGAGTACACTTTCCACTTAAGCACGCAAAGCTTCATCAGAACAGCTCATCTATTTCCAAGTCTTAAACAATCTGGCAGTTTGTCTCTCCGTCCACCTCCTTAAATAGAGATGGAAACATCCCCCCTCTGTCCTGAGCTGACTCCTCATACTCAGCACAAGCCCATTGGAATACAGACTCCACATCAAACTGGCAGGTTTCTCTCCGAAGCAGCACAAAGTTTTGCAGTGATTTTATATGAAAAACACTTATGTGACCTCTCTAGAGTTTGATTTTTTTTTTTTTCCACAGGAGCATGGCTAGGCCACTATAAAATGTACAGAGACCCGAGAGTCCTACTTAATTTCCAACCTTTTACCAAAGTCAACTTCTGATGAAAACTGTAAAAGGAGCCCCGATACGAGCACCCTCATGTGAATAACTGCTAAAGCTGAATTTCTTTTTTCTACTTAAATAAAAACTGTCATCATGGCAAATCAGCAGGGGACTCACTTTTTTTTTTTTTTTTTTTTTTTTTTTTTACTGCCAAAGTTAGTTACCTTTGCAAAATGTCTACTCAATCACTTTATCACAAAATTATAGAAATACCTAAGATATGCTAAAGGTTTAGAGACAGTAACACCATCACAAAAAGCCCCATTAAGGTCATATTTTGGTCACAATTAAAATCAAATTTACAATAAAAAAAAGTTTGTTTCTATTGTAGGTCTATAGGAAAAGATTACCTAGCATTAGGTTATAGGATAATTTTTGACTATCTAACTAACTATCACTGGCTACTGTTGCATGACTGCAACTGATAGTAATTTTGAGATTTCAAAATAAAACATTTCTATACTTGTACTTTCTGATGTCTGAACAATTAACATTTAGCCGAGATGGTTGCCTTTAATGTCTAATTTTGTCAAGATTTTTCAGAATGCTAGCTAGCAGCTTGTGTGGTAGCGGTAAAAGTACAGCTGCAAATGGCTAGCAACTGATGGATATTTACTGTTATCACAACTTCCCATTTAAACATTTAAACTAATTACATCATTGCTTCAAGCTTAACAAGCTCTGAATCATGGGTAACAGGACTCAGGACTATGAAGCGGCCTGTTGATTCAGGCTGTGATGCTAAATGCTGTTATGCTAAAGTGCAGAGCTGTCATCAGTTCAGGTACCAAAATATACATGATATCCCTGCAGTTATTAGCATAAATGGACAAATGCAACTGTCTGTAATGTAGACGATGCCATTTTTAACATCCCCATTACCTTTTCTGAAATAGTGAGTGATCTCAGGTATACTGCTCCTGTAAGAGCTTTCTAAATGTGAGCTACATCTGTAATTTCTTCTATGAAATGCTACTTAAAGTCATTTAGATGCTAACTGTTTTACAGCTGAATCCTTGAAGAAATGAAATCATGAGATACTGCATCATTTTCATCTCACTCTGTTCATGCAAAAAGATATAAGATAGAAATTTGTAATTATGCTTGGCACAAACTTATTATAATACGATGGGAGACCAGCAATACAGGCCTGGGGCTTTAATCTACGAGAAATAATTGCTATTTAAATCAAAATTAAAAGATTGGGCAAATTGTTTAGCCTCAGCTTATATTATTAAAAGAGATAAAGACAGTAAGAGAGAGAGGAGGTCGGCAAACAGAGAACAATCCCTTTAAAACACAATGCAAGACAAACTGGTGGACACAACAAAAGAGACAGACAGAGACAGGAAGATAGTGATGGAGGTGGATGACGTTCCATCCTCTCTTTAATCAAACAGAGAGAAGCAGGGATGAAGAAATGGCCGTGGTCTGCTTCACCACTGCTGCTATTGATTTCCACTGCAGCTTTTCCAATCAGTCCCAATCTGCAGAGCTGCAAACAATCCTTTAAGTGTGTTTATAAGCTGCATGTGTGTCTTCCTAAGGCAATTCTGCTCACAGTAAGTAAGTGACAGAAAGCTTTAGATCTCCACTTAACAGCAGCCAGCCACAAATCCATCTGGCCCAACATTGATTCAGCCCAGATCTGTAGCACCGGGGATGGGAAATGTCAGCTCCAGGTCTCTATCTAAATGGGATAACTAATCTATAGAGTGGATGGTGGGAGTCAATGCATTTATACTGTAGATCTACTGAGAGAAACTGCAGTGAAGGTCTTCAGACCCATGCACTGTCCTAACCTTTGTGACTGTAAATAAAACATATCACATTTTCATTGGAGTAAAGCTGACACATCGCACTTCTTTCAAGAAATACTCCAAATCCACAATAAATAAACAGCTATTTAGGTAAAAACTGTTCAAGTGAAGTATCAAGCCAATAGTTGCTGGTGCCAGCCTCTCAAATGTGAAGATGTGCTGAACAATTTTCACCTTGAGTTGCAGGAAATTGTGGTAATGTGTCACATTTTATAGACCAACAAAAAAATAATTATATGAAAGTAGAAATCTTCTCATTTTGCTGAATTATTCAAACAACTGTCAGGTCAAAGAGCTGTTAGAAAAGCAGCTGAGCTCTTCTCTTTGCAACCAAGAAGCTGGGGACAGGTAATGTTTTGAATTTATGCTTCAGAAATGACTTATGACTAATGATTAATTAGTCATTAAAATACTTTTCTTCCTATCAACTTATCACTTCAGCTCTTTTACAAAGGGCATCCATGTCTCATGTGATGGCTGCTGAAAAGCATCAATGGAGGAACAGATGCATTTCTTGCTCAGATTTCCCTGAGCAGTCAGAGGATGTCAACCAGCAGCCCTTCATCGCACTCCAGCGTTTTCATCTTCACTTCCCCAGCCAGAGGTTCACTCTGAATGAGCAAGAAACAACAATTATTCTGAAATGTGTGAGGCCAGATGCCTGCATCTGTTCACTGTGAGAAATATTTGTTCTCTTCATGATAATTCAGTCGTAGCACTGAGGTCAGTTCAACTTGGCAAATGCATTTTAGAGCGAGCTGATTTTCTTCTAACCACAGAACATGGAGTGCAGTGATTCTCCGAGTCAGTTCAGGCTAAATATCATCTGGCAACTCATCAGGTCAGTTACAGCAACACCAAGTCCATCTTCATTATCCACTCTTCCATGAGGAAATTAGCCATGCAGGCGCAGTGGAAATCATGATAAAATGATATCAGTGTGAGAGTCATTATGATGAAAAGCAGGGAAGGCACTGAAAGTAAAGTTTTTAATTCAGTTCGCTCTTAGAGGTGCACTACAGAAACAAAGAAACAGCTCCACTTGGATGCAAACTAAACATTTACATCAGTGTCCGTGTTAAACTTACAAACATTTCTAAACTGTGTCTGTGCTGATTAGAGCTCTGCTGTGACAAAGCATTTACCCTGTGAAGGTGGCGTGTTTGTCTGTGTTTGCGTGTGTGTGTGTGTGTGTGTGTGTGTGTGTGTACAGCATCAGGGCAGTAGCAGGGAGCCATGGCCTTATATGGTCTGACAGGAGGCTTTGGCTTATCCAGAGACCTCTCCATGTTTCTGTCTCTCTTGCTCAGTTTTCAAAATTTCTAAACAATCAGTGACTGCCTTCGGTGAGCTCCCACAAGACATGAAAATCAGTTACATTGTGTTGGGGAAACCTCAATGCAAAGTTACAGAAGATGACATTCATTTATCCAGAATCTTTCAGCACTGAAGCAAATCACAAAAAGATGGGAAAATAAATTACAAAAACATTGAAAAATACTGCATTTCCAGTCAAATAGTTGAAAAACTACAGTTAAATAAGTGCAATTTGTTGAGATCCATAAAATTAAAAAAAAAAAAAAAAAAACATTGAGCAGATTTTTAAAATGGTGGCTGCCTCATCTGGCCTCATCTACATATAGTCACTTGAATGGATTCACACCATTCAAAAGCCTGTAATGGAAGAGGCAGGCAAACTACCACATCTGCACATCTGTTCGTAGTGTGTTTCACCATGGCAACCAGTCTGCCATACAACTGCCCTGGGATGAATTCATGACAGCTGCTACTGAGAGCCGTGCATGTTCGCTACTTAAATAGCTGACCTGTTTATATTTTTATTTTGGTATTTTTTGTATTTTTACGAGGAAAGAGACATCTGATGAATGCAGCACCATACAGCTGTGTCTCCTCGTGGCATGTAAAGTACTCCACCTCTTTTTTTTTCCCCCTCTGAGATGTAATGGGCCTGTCAGCAGGACTGCCGCATCCCATTTAACTGCTCAGACCACAGGATCACACATTCACCCAATTCAAGCTTTCTGCATTGCGCTGGTGAAAACTTTGATGATTTGGATAAACTGCAGGATTAAATGATGCTTTGTGGGCAGGGAAAAATTCCTTTACCTCTTATGTTACCAAAAACAAATGAACTGTGACAAAGCTGAAAAAATGGGCCGCTTCCTTAGCTCAAGAAAAGTCTGTAAAATGTATATAGGCATTAACGGATTTACGGAGATATACACAGTCAGATACATGTTGTCAAAAGCACAAAGAGGAGATTTTTCAGGCCTTTATATTTGGAAAAATATGTACTCCAAATCAATACTAGCGATATAAATAAATACATTTTCTGTCCTATTCTGATTATTTTGAAGCAAATCTATGCCTGAAGCACATTTTAACCACAGAAATAAATGTTCAATTGAGAATTCTTCTTTGCAAACCTGAATAAACTGGTCCTTTCTGTCAATTTCCTAACAAGCCTCCATGTTTCTGTTGGTGTTGTTAGCGGTGGTGGTGTTAAAAACATGCAAACAAACTAAAAATAAAAATGTGTTTCTTTGTAGGCTTTGTAAGGACAGACTAAGTTTCTGTGCTGGTACAGTAACTGGGCAGCTCCTCAGATAACACCGGGCGCTGGTCCCACTATTGTGATGTGAGTTTATAGAAAACAGTTTGAAGTGTTGGGCTCGTTTGCCAGGATGGATATTGTTTTGACTTTTTCCCAAGAAATGTGAAAAATAATCCCCCCTCTGTTCGAAACGCTGGAGAGCAAAAAGCTCTGAAGGGGCGTTAACCTAAAACTGTGACTTTTTATCTACATCTAGCAAAAATTGAAGAATTGTAATTGCAGTAAAAAGTTTGTGCTCACACTCAAAATAACACACCGTGGTTGCGTAAGGGGTCATGCAACAATGGACAGAGCCAGGTGAGCTGTTTCTCTTGGCTTCAGTTTTATAGTCAGTCACAGACAGTATATACATGAATTACATATTCTTAACGCTATTCCATTAAATAGTTAAAGTGAAATCAACCTTTAAAAGGAAAAAACTCATTATAGGGACACAGTACTATTGATTCATTGCTAATTCATTGGTATTGATCAACAACCCTATTTACACCCTCTAAATGCTAACGTTTTCTTTGTGCTATGGGAGGATAAAAACCTTATACAGCACGATTCACAGTGGCACAGTGGCTGTTTTTGAACTAGTGTGTTTCTCTTGGTGTGAAAGGGCACAAAAACAAGGCTATTGAATTTTTGTATTACAGATTTTTTCTCTGACACTGATGTTCTATAATGAGGTGAAATGAAACTTGGATGGTCCCCAAAGGGGAAACTGGAGGATCAATATCCGAGTGTCACTGCATAGCTAAATCTATAGGTCAGCGGGTCATCAACATGTTTTCTACACACGCTTTTTATGTAATGTGAAACCCAAAAAGGAATAGCTTAGCTTACTTTAGCTTAGCGTAGAGACTGGGAGCAAGGGCTCAGGCACAGTTTGACAAAGTAGTTGTTTCCCCTTCGCCATCATGCTAAGTTAAACTAACTGTCTCTCAGCTTCAACTTCATATTGACTTTACAAATAAGAGATTTGAAGTGGTATCAATTTGTCATCCAACTCTTGTGAAGAAAGGAAAAAAGGATATTTCCCAGGATGTGAAACTTTTTTTTTTTTTAACTTGTTTCGGGTAAAACGAGGAAGACGCAGCGGCTAATGCTCCAGAAATGCTTTGACAAACCACAACAGTCCCTCAGACTGGAAAAATAAAAACACAACAGCTACACATGGACTTGGTTTGTTGGTCTTGAGACACAATACAGAGATTCATATTCAGTGTCTGAAAATATGATGACTCATGAGTGAAGTGAAGTCCTCGTACAGCTGGTACATTTTCAGGATATAGTTGAGGCCACATCCATCACGCCGGCACCTTTACTGATTGTGACAGCTCATTACTTGAACATTATTTCCATATAAATACCTGTGTGTCCCGTGGATCCTGATACCGTTAATGCATCTTTCACTATCTGTCTGCTTCCATCTCAGTCACTTTCTTGCCCCCCCCCCCATCTGTTGCTCGCTAACTTCAAACAAAATTACACATTCTCTTTCACAAGTTTGCCTTTTTTCCCCTCCATCTCAGTTGCAATTCTTCTCCTCCTTGCCAATCACACACACACACTCAGACACCCGAAAGGTTTACACACATACATACGTGCACTGCCAAGTCGTGTTCACACACAGCTGCATGCAATTACCCGCCACAAGAAGGTATTTAAACCATGAGACTCTCTGGCCTGTGCTATTCATCAGATCTATCAAAATAGCTTGTCCGTGAATGTCTAGGAACCTGCCAAGTGTGTGTCTCCATGTGAGTGTGTGTGTGCATGCATGCAGCAAGTGGCATCCCACTGCACCAGAAGGTTGAAAGCTATTGCAAAAAAAACAAAAACAAAAAGACGCTTGTTTCCTCTTCCATCTACATCAATCTCCCCCCTTCTCATCGCCTCCAACTGTCCTGGATTTTCTTAAATTCTGGCAACCTGTTCACACATACAGCTGCAAACGTGTAGGCTGTACTTGTTTTCAACCATTTAGGACTTGAGGGCTTTAGGGCTTTTCCCACTTGATTTAACTGTTAAATAGATGCACAAGTATTATTAGTGAGCTATTAAAAATGCAAAAGGCCAAATCGAATCAAACGTAATGACTACTTTTATGTTCAGTTCGGTCAGTTTATTATTTTTTTAAATAACAAGTCCCTAAAATGAGGTGAAATATAAAACCCTTCAATTCATTAACTCATCTGCACAGGTTGCATTAAGAACTGCTTTTGAAATCAGAGCTCCCAACAGCATTGGAAAGCAAGAAGCTCATTCAATCTAGAAGGTTATTGCATGAGAGGCAATTAATTTACCCCAATTATGCCTACAGAAACAAACATCCAGCGCCTTTCAGGACTACATCAACTGCAGCTCAGAGGCTGTTTGTAGTCAGCTGCATCATTTAACATATATGGGAACATAATGGTGGTCAATTGTGATTTTTTTTTTTTTTTTTTTTTGCACCTTTTTGATTGAAAGTGCTGCTCTTCTCCACTTTGTCCTTGAAAACACACACAAACACACACACACACACACACACAGGAAAGAGAGATTCATCTTTTCCACTGCACCTCAGGCCATTTCCCAGGTGATAAGCAGAGAACAAATGGTCCTCACACACAACAGGATGACCAGAATAGCATAACAGCAATTCAGTCTTGTTTCCTTTAAGACTGTGATTAAGACATTTCATATGTTTTCGTAATCTGGTGACAGGGTTTATTCTTTTTTTATATAAAAAATAAATATACACAGAAACAGAACTATAGGAAATAAACTGAAATTACCACCTCGCCACTCAGGTTCAGGTTATGTCCCTGTTTATGAAGAGTCATATAAAATATTAACTATGTGTAAAACTTTGTCATAATTGTTGTGTGAATTCTTGAGCTCTGATTGGTTGATTGATTAGTACATTGATTGGTAGGCAGGCTCTTATTGGTCCATGTAAGGTTACACTGTAGTATTATTCTTATTCGTCAATTTCAATCAAATCACAAGCAAAAAAAAAAAAAACATGAGGTTATGGGATGATGTGTCAATCAAGGTAAATCTGCCTTATCTAAAGTAAAATGACACGTGGGGCAGAACAAGCCACCAGCAGTCATCAACAGAAACCAGCAGTAGGACAGTTTGTCTGAATCCAGCATCTTGTAATAGTTTGTTTCGTTGGTTTTTTTTTTTACTTGCTGCCAACAACATCTTTATGAGGTATCATCTTTTTGCAGCCTGTCAGGTATATGTCCAAGATGATTGTTGCTACATCCTTCCAGAAAGCCCAGAAAACATGGGCACGATCAACCATGATTTCTCAGTATTCCCTCCAGCAGCATAGTGTCAGTGTGTTTCAGCTACTGTTTGGGAGTGATAAAGACAGACAAACAAAAAAAAGAATCAATCAGGTTTTTTCCAACAGAAATCTGTCCAGGTTTGGGAGTTGGTGGAGGACGACTGTATTTCCCAGGCATCCAGCCACACAACTTCAGGTATTTAAAGGTGCAGCTTTTACAGATCATCCTTATTCACTGAAGTGATGCCAGGGTGTAAACCTTGCCTTTGACACCTTTATTCTTTCCTGAGTTGTCCATCACCCTGGACAGGCTGCCAGACAGGGCCGACACATAGAGACATACAGAGACAAACAACCAGGCCTATGGGCAATTTAGAGTCACCAGTTAACCTAAACCTGCATGTCTTTGGACTATGGGAGGAAGCTGGAGTACCTGGAGGTGTGAGCTGACAGTGCTGACCGAGTTGTAAGCATTAATAAATACATGAATAACAATTGGTAACTCTCTTACATTAAAACCTTTCAACTTTTTACAAAAACAATCAAAAGCCGTAAATACCCACAAAACCCATATTTCTGACACATAGGTCTGACATATGTTATCAACACTATTAACTAACTCTTGGGCCTTATCGTTTGTTTAGTCCACACTCAACTTTGATTGACAGTTTGAGCTAAACTGGCAAGCGTGCCAGAGTTCATTAGACCTGAACCTACTAAACCCGAGGAGAGAGATGGAGGGATGATATGTCACAAGGCCAAACTGGATTCAAACTGGTGATATGACAGGATGCTTATTCCTGTGTAGCATCGTGATTCTTATTGGCTGCTTCATCCTGTCCTTCATTACCTCTGTTCTACCATTTAATATAGAGGCTTCATGAGTCAAATTTTATTACTGCTATTATTGCAGCACTAGTGATTACAGCTCATTACTCTAACATTGCTTGAAGAAGCTGCTTTCCACCTTGTTTAGCTAATCATGTGAATGGTGCAAGAAAACAAAAGGAATAGAGGCTTTTCATCCTCTATAGGTGATATACAGTGAATTGGGAGCCACAGGTGTGCTGTAGGACATTTATTTTGTGACTGGATGACTCTAATAAGCTGTTTTCTGCAGTTGTTTCATGGAGTTGCACTTTACTTAGGTCTGACACACCTGCAAACGCATGACACAGTGTGTACAGAGGAAACAAATGGCTTTGCCCTGTTTCACACAGAGCTACTTGTAATCCCACAACCGCTCTCACAGGCACAATGGTGGAACAGAGCGCAGTGTAATTTAGAGCGTGCAGGGTCGTTTAAAGAGAAAAACAAGGACACAGCCCAGTCATAATGATCACTTCAACAGTCTCACACAGTCAGTGAGTGTACACACGCGCACATAAACACACACCAATGTATACACACAACACACAGCCCTCCTGCTCCATCATTACAAATCCTCTCACTTGCTGGGAGAAAGATCCCTCTGAAAAAAAAGGTGCAGACAAACAAGGGTCAATTACAGAACAACATATAAATCTGTGGCTGGCCACATTGAGGCAGAGCGGAGACATGGATTGTGAGCACGCAGTGTTGTTATATATACAAACAGCAATGTAGTTTTTACACATACTATAAATACACGGCAGGGCAGGACCATAAAGGCCACTGAAGAGGCATATAAATGTATCTGTAAAACACTGATCAACTAAAGCTTGTAAACAACAGATTCAACTACCAACAGTAACTGGGCCATTTCTACAGTTATTAAGGACACAACAAGATTGAGTGCTCACAACAGTGTGCATAAAAACCAAAGCACCAGTTGACTTAAAGCCTGAAGTAGCACACAAAACTTACATCACGCATCAAGACTGTGTGTGTCTGCACAGGCAGCATACTGTTACATAAGACAGAAGTGGAGACAAATAGAGAAAGCGAGGAGGGTCGTATTACCCGATGAATTAAACCATTATCAGTTCCTATGCTTCAGTAAATCCTGGTAAGAGGAGAGGTGTACAGGCCTAAAAGGTATTTACGAAGCACTCTGAATCAAAGAGAGTGGGCTGTTACTGTGTTTAATGTGCTCTTGTGGTTAAGAGAATTTAAACTCTCTTAAGGAGACTGCAAAGCAGCCAAACAGACTCAAACTGTGAAAATCAGCCATGTGTGTAAAGAAAACCCCAAAGAAACTTTTTGACTCTCATTTGGGAATTAAACACACATTTTTTAGCCAATTTGCCTTTGCCTTTTTTAAAAAAAAAAATCTCTCTCGCACAAACACAGACGCGACCACATTGTGGGAAATGCCCACTTGGCTCAGGTTAGAGGGGGCAGAGAGAATAAGGGTGGGAAACTCCCACAATGATACTCATCTTAAGTTTTTCACTTTTACTGCAAGACAATGATCTTTACTCTGAATAATTCTCAACATACAGGAACTGTAGGATGTGCATGTCACTTCCTCTTCTGAAAATTACTTTCTTGAAAATATCTTGAACAAGCTTCCTGATTGCTCATTTGTTTAGCACCATAAAACTTTCCTGCCACCTGTGTGATGTACATGCACTTTTTTTTAGATGTGAGAAATGTTGCTTTTTGGCAAGACATAAGTGAAAATACATCATGTTTTAAATTTTGATTATGGTCAAACAGCTGTGCCTTTTTTCAAATTCATCATTCACATTCACACCAAAATATGATTGATGATGATATACTAAAGGTACGTTACCCAGATGTATATGCGCAAAACCAACTGATTTTTTTACGTTATATAAATTAGCAATTATATAATGATTTGCATGTATGCATAATTAATATAAGGAATGTAATAGGATTAAGTTTAATGTTAAAATAATATAAATGTTAAGTATAAAAAGTATAAACGTATGCATTATAGTACATGATTATTAAGTACAAATGTACATAATGTTATATAATAAATATGAGATAACAGCACACAGGAGCATATAGTAGTATAGCATACAAATGCTATGACTCACATTGTCATTTCAAATTAGCTATGAATGCTCTCACCTGCAGAAAGTCACGTTGTCCTTTACCGCTGGTTTTGATGTATAGCTTTGCCATCACAGGTGAAACAACAAGACTTGTAGCAAATGTGAGAAATGACCCCTTGGATTATAGTTTGGTGACATAGGAGACCAAGATATCATTGACAAAAGTGGCATCAGCAGGAAAAACTGCAGCTTTGAAAAATACCTTTTATATTTCTGTTTCCGCTTGCAAAAACAAATATTGTATTTTTGGGAAAAGTATACATGAACTGATGATGGTAAAGCTGTTTGTGTAACTTGTATCCATGGAGATGCTGCTCGTAACATTTATAAGTTATTAGAGCTAAATAACTTAAAAATATCTGAGCTACAGTAGACAGTAGAAGTAGATCTCAATAAATGGAATGTGTGATGGAGTTAAATTCACTATTAAATAGTAGACACATAATAATGCATCTTACAAGATGATTATATGAATATTATAGTCATCATTTTGTTCTGCTTCTCACAATGTTGGCAAAGCTCTGCAGACAGCCTGATACTGAACGAACCACAATAAATCATTGATCTGCAGAAAGTTGTTTGCAGTTGCTCTGATTAGTTTCGCCTCACATCACTGCACTGAGATCCTCGGTTCTGTCATGTGGTTGTGTTTATGCCTGTAGGAATGCTACAAATCACATAAACAAGCTAATTTTAGCCTAAATACCCGACAGACAAAGACCCATTTGAGTCACCCCCTTTCCCCCCTGTTCTCTGACCCTGCTCTCCCCCCTGGATTCCCCCTTGGATTACAACACACAATCCTCCAGCACTTAAAAGTTCATGAGCATCCACAGTGTGTGTCCACAAAGTGCTCTCCACTTCTTTTTAGTAACTAACTCTACATCCACAAGGAGTTTTAAATCTATACAAACCCTGGAAGAATTCTTCTACATGTGTACAGTTTTTGTAAGCACTGAAAATATATATTCGGATTAAGAATGTCTGCTTTCTTTTTTTGTACAGATCATGTCTCTAAATAAATACTGTCAGGGTTCATTCTTGACCTTGGACACAGTAGTTGAGAACTAGTCAAACCACAAGGTACTACAATCATAGCAGTTCTCTGCAGCCAGCTGCACCAGCTGAATGTGAAGACTAAGTACACAGTTAGAAATCACTAAATTAGATCACAGGCCGCCCCACACTTCTTATGTAGAGATTAGCTGCCATTCAATATTTACACCCTTTTCCTGCCAGGTGGCCAAGCTCATGTTGGCGTACTAATATATGACAGCTACAGTGAGGAGGAAAAAAGTAGGAAGGAAATATATGTTTGACAAATAACCTGACACTTGATTGAAACGCGGTTTATTAATAATAATAACAATGTAAACTATAAACAACACAATATACATACAAGTTACAAAATGCTACTGAATGGCCGAATGATGGAAATGTTGATGTTATAGGTTGTGATGCTATTAAGTGACTTTCTGTTTCCATAATTTGTAGCTTCAAACTGGATGGAGGTAGAGATGTGTCTTACCAACAGACTAAAGTATACTAGCTGAGAAGTTTTAATGGTGGAGCTTGAAAATAGCTACTTCCTACTTTGAACTTAGAAAAGACTTCACACATAAAATTAGTGGTGTGATACAAATAGCTGGTGAAACGCAGTCTTCATTCAGTTTTTAGAGGCAGATCATTGGCTCGGACTGAAGGTTCAAGTATACAATTTGGAGTCCAGCTTTCAAGCCAAAATGAGTGAGAAAAAAAAACTGAACTCAACATCCATCAGGCTAACTTTTTCAAGCATGTCTTTTTGATTAAATAGCAACTTAAATAACAACTTAACCACTTAACAAAGCCAACCATTATACTACACTCGTTTCTTTTAATTTAATTTCTGAAATTTAAATATATATATATTATTTAACATTTGAAAAAATGCTTTTGAATGTCTATTTGCTGCAGAGGTTGTATTTATATTTTATTCTTTTGATGTCCAAAATTCGCCCTGATATGACCAAACCTCTACATACAACTACTGTTTCCTAGATTAATAGCTTTGTTGTACTTCCTGTCCAGTACTTCACTGCTTCTTCCTGATCTGAGACATGTGACTTTAACTAGTTTATACTTTTGATAATCTAGTTTCTTGTTACCCTACTAACTTATTTTACAAAGTCGTTACTGGGCTCTTGTTAATGAGATATGGTCACTTTCTCATTTGTAATTTCTCTTTGGAAATCTTATAAGGCCAACAGCTGTTTTCAGCCTTTATTGGGAGGGTGCATATGCAAAGTGAGATGATGTTATTGTGAGGTTGTAATATATTAAGCCCATCATTTTATTGACTGTTGAAATGCTCACAATATGCACTTGTCATTGTTTACTATCCTCAATAGTAGTTATAAACTCTGTCTCTTCACTATTATTTCACAAGTTAGATTCTGCTGATATCTCTGTTATTCTCTGGCTGCCAGTTTCCCCACAGGAATCATTAAAGTTTCATCTCATGCTAATTTGTCAAACATAAGTTTTTGAAATTCTTTTAATGTGAAGAGTCTCTAACTGGTCAAAACTTTCTTTTTTTCATGTTCTTGTCACAAGGATAAGTTGTGCAGCAGCAGCAGTGAATGATGAGCTGTACATTAAAATGCACATTTATGTTTTACAGAATCAAACCACACAGGTTGTCTGTGGTTAGTCTTTGTGATTCTGCTCATCAAGCAGTGTCTGTATATATCCACTTGACATGGGGATTTCCCTCCATCTCTCTCTGATCTTTCCACTCTCTACCTCTAGCTCATCACCCCCCCCACCCCCCCACCCCCCACCC